>JXPP01004258.1:0-10578 GCA_001017535.1 Tipula oleracea
TTAGTGAAAAGGTTTAAAACCCCAAAAATATGATAAAATTATAAATCAGCCTAGTCCAGTCTTTTTATTTTTAAGTGTGATAATTAAATAAACTTAAATTCGATCTTATAAGAAGTTCTTGGTCCAGTAATGAATCAGATCGATATTATGTTACTTAAATCCTAAAGTTTTATTTCCAGCCCACAAACTTTTTAGGTGTTAGAAATTCAAATTCATAAAATTGTATTTAGGCCTATTAGGAAGTTGGCGGATTGCACCATTCCCACTATATGGCTAGTAATGGCAACTTTTGAACAGAAGTGCATATTACTGTAACGAACTCGAATAATATAGACCCAAGAACGGCCCACGAACTTTTAATAAGATAGATTTTTAGTTTATTTAATTATTACACTTTAAAATAAAAAAACTTTGCTGATTTATAATTTTATCATTATTTTTCTCTAAATGAATGTGTTGTGTTGCCNTTAAAAAAGCTAGCCTGAAATAAATTAAAATTTTATTATATTTTTCTCTAAATGAATGTGTTGTGTTGCCTGATTGATTGAAGTTTTTATAAGCCACATCCACAGAACGCAAATCCTACTTTACACTAATCCTGATGTTATATCAATATTCATAACCAAACGTCCAGTTGCATACGTTGCACCTGGGAATATCCATAAAACATAATTGGGATTCATAATACTAACTTTAATATTTTGGACTGGACAGGGCCAATAGTAATTGTCAAAAATACTAAACTTCTCATACTTCTAACAAAAATCACTTATCTTGGTAATACATTTTTTTGCAAATTTATTAAGGATAAATAACAATTAAGCAAACTGTTAGACGACCGTTAGAAAAATGTAGAACAATTCCATCCGCAGTAGTTTGACCACTCAATCTGCAGTACAAATTTGTACCGCATACAGGAGTACAAAATGAGAACAAACTGTTGATGTTATGTAAACTAAGCCCCACTGTATACCTAAGATTAGCCTATCTCACATAATATGTAAAGTTTCAAAATAGTTGATCGTGGAATTAGACAGTTTTCAGAGTAGAAGAACATAGAAATATTTTGCATGCAGGAATCCTACTCAAATAAAGATATAATAGGAGGCTTATAAGCCTTAACGAAGATTATCACGGGTTCATCAGGTGTACCTAAAGTTACAGTTGGCATATCTAATAAAAATATATAAGTACTCAAAATCTCGGAGTTCGTGTGTGTATGGAAATTAGATCTGAAATATGTAGATTGCNATATAGAAGTACTCAAAATCTCGGAGTTCGTGTGTATATGGAAATTAGATCTGAAATATGTAGATTGCTTAGTCCAAATAATACTATAGTACTGACNCTAAGTCCAAATAATACTATAGTACTGACCCCAAAAAAGGACGTCTCGGATAAAATGGTCAGATTGGTCACTTGGTGCAAAGATAATAAAATGGAGCTATCCTCAACCAATAAAAGATTATCTCATGATTTTTTATAGTAAAAACGGAGGTTTAGTTTATTTTCGATTTTTTCACTTTTATTTATGGATCGTTTTTATGTACTTCTAAATAATCTTCAACTTCATCGTTCAAATAACTCATGTCGTGTGGTTTACCAACAGCCGCTACAAACAGGCAAGCTGAGTTCTCACCTTTTCCCACATTTTGGAAAACTTGTTTATTATCGTCGTCCAAAAATTCCCGATAATTGACACAATTCAACGATGTCATGCCCACTCGACGAGCCCGTTCTTGATCATTTTTTGTGGTACAAACCCATGTAATAGAATGTGCACCAATGCTTCGCGCCACTTTGTACGCTTGCAATAGTAATTTCTCTCGAAAAAATTTGCCATGCATTTTCGCTGCGATTGCGATCTTAAAATAATGCATGCTTATATCGAAATTAAATTTCTGCTCAGTTTTTATTGTATTTGTTACCATTTCATATATTAATCGTACATAATACTCAACCGGATACGAATGCCATAATTTTAATGACGTCATAGGCCAAGTATAATTTGCGGCAATCATTGGAAACATGATTATTAAGCCAAGAATTTCATTGGTTTCCACATCCAAAGCTACCAGTGAACTACCACCGGACATTAAAAAACGTAGCCGCCCCAAATATTCTTTCACATATTCAGCATGGTGATGGGTGCAAAATGATCGCAGGAGTAGATTTGTGGCGATTGATTCGCGTTTTAAAAAATCAAGGGCTTGATCAAATAAACTTTCCTCTAAATCTTGATAAATTATTCCATCTTCCTTACCCCATACAACGAACGGTCTTTTTTCATCGGTATAAACATTTCTTGGATCTAACAGTAGAACATTAGTCATACTTTAGTAAACATATAAGCACAATAATTTTATTAATTACTTCAAATTTGGAATTTATACAATCAAACGTACGATAAATGACTTTTATCTAGCAACGGAAAAATCATGGGTAAATTTGAATTTTTCATAGTAATTTCACCGTGCACTTGAGGCGCTGTATACTATAAAAGAGATTAACTTAATGACATAATTCCCAATATTCAACAGCGCACAGAACTGTCATTTATCAAAACAAACATAACCTCACAAATAAATACATGAGATGTGTAACAAATAGAAATGCGAATCAGTGATAGTTTTTTTAAATAATTAAATTTACAAATTTTTAGTGAAAATAGTTTAATAAATAGAATCATGTTCAATGCAATTGAATTGGTGCCGAAGAAATCAATAGTTTTGCCTGCGTCCATGAAAGCGGATAACGGCACGGAGGATGGTGAAGATTTCGGCGGTAAATTTTTTGGGGAGGTAATTCGTTCAGTAGATCTTATTCATAAGTGTAAATTACTTTTAGATTTACTTGGCGGTGTTATAAAAAATGGTGAATTGGGCTGGATTGCGAATGGGGCTCATTTGGATATATATTTAATGAAAAATAAAGAACGAATCGCAAACTATACATTTGAGATGTGCTCGAAGTAAGTAATTTGAGTCTTTTTTCTTCCGAATATAATTATTTACGTGTTGCTATTATTTCAGTTTACAACCATCGATGATATCGTGTGTAACCGAAATATTTATTCCCGATATAAATAGCCCGATATTAGCAGTGTGCGTTCAATTCGCCGAAAACAGTGGCATGATATGTATATTCTCAGTGCAAGGGTCTCGAGTAATACGCTCCCTTGAATTCCCCGACAAAATAACAAGTTGTTGTTTTATATCACCAATTCCTCTTAAATACGGTGGAATTAAAATATTCGATGGTTGCCTTGCGGTCGGAACTGATTTGGGGAAAGTTTTTCTAATTGACTTGTGTCTAAAGAAATACAGTGACTTCATGCACGACAAAATGTCATTTCGAAATGAAATTGAATTAGTTCCAGTGTATAATATTCTCGTAGATGAAGGATTTGAGAATATCAAGAGTTTGGTGAAAAAATCAAGAAAAGAGAATTGTCATATATCTGTGCAGCTTCAGGTCTTACAAGATTCCGGGACTGTGCTATCTATGCTGCTTCTTACCCAGCAAATGACTCTAGTAATTGGGTTATACGATGGCCGAATGATTTTATACGACCTAAATAATTTACAAGCATTTCATTTAGCCTATCCACCGGAAATGGAGTGTCCACTAATGAAGCTTTCATTCATTGAGCCGCTAGATGATCCTAGGGCTTGTATTTATATTTGGGCTCTGCACTATAATTCAAAAATATCGATTGCCGTTATGCACTCGGTTATGTTCGAGCATAAACAATTCGATCCGGAAGGTTTCGTATATTTTGAAAATTTTCAAGCTTGCTCAGCCCGACTCACCATACCACTGTTTGACGAGCCCAACAATCGTCCAATAAACTGCCAAAGTATACGAAATCGAGCTACGTACGAGGAGGAAGAGGAAACGTCGTGTATTACAATTATATCATGGGAGAGTTTGGATCGGAATCGAATTAATTTTTTCATATTCGATTTGAACCAGTGGTATAAAGAACAAATGCCGGAGGTTTTGAGTCCAAATCGACTGCCTAATTATTTGGCCTTGTTTGCAGTGAATGTTGGAAGTTTTGGATTGGATTTGTGGATCTATCCGAAGTCAATTATTCCGTTTACTTCGGTGCAACGCTTGGAGGAGCATTTCTATCCAAATTCGTTAAGTTTTAATTGTATCGTACTATCGGAAAAGCGATGTGACCATTTTCATTGGACCGGAGTACAGAATCATGCCATCAATTATCTAAATGGTTTGGGATCGAAAGGAGTTGTAGATCCTAATGTGTGCTTCGGAATGCTAACAAGTACAGCGATATACCCGCAATATTGGGATGAAATCCACGATAGTCGAATAGAATTAACAATTACGGTGAAACGTAACTTTTTATTATCGATAGCTCTCGAATATAATTGCTTACGACTTTTGAAAGAATGTATTAAGCTCTGGGGAGATGGAAGCCATTTAGGAGATGGAAATAATGTCGGTGTATCACTATCCACAATCACCGATTGGATATCACAACGATTCGGACAAATTAAAATTTACTGTAAATCGCTGTGCCAGTCATTCTTTAACAATATTGAACAGCAAATTGATTATCGGCTGAAAAAGCAACTGTCATACAGTTCTAAGCAGTTAAAAACGTTAGAGAAATTATTAGAAATGATTTTGACCGTTAATCGGATGTATATACCCGAGGAAATTCGAAATCGGTTAGGCAATGAAAGAGACACGATCAAAATGTGGTACGAGTATTATGAAATAATACTGTGGCTATCGAATACCGATATATTACCTGAGGGTGCAACAGTTCCGTATCCATATGACATACTTAACGATTACTACAAAACTCAACGGTACACGTTTCGGAAATTGGATCATTCGACCCGTAACTATCTTTTCATCGATGTTTTTCTAGAGATCAAGTGTAATCCAAAGGAGTTGCGTAAATTATGGAAGTCCACGGAGGGTGAATATCCCCCGATCAGTCTCGAGGAAATGTTAAACATATTAATTCTGCCAAACACATCTAACGAGGTCAAATACATCACGATTTTGTACTTTTTTATGGATCTTGCTGTAGCGCTCGAAGAGGATCGCTTTTGTAACGTAATCGAGAATTTAATTAAATTCCCTTCTGTATTTAAGTTGAACTCGTCGATTATAAAACGGATCCAAGCTTATTGGAAATTAGATCACGGTCAACATGAAACTGCTCTCGATTATCTCTTTTCACCACTCTCGGGTGAGAAATCATTTGAAACTTGGGAAACTGAGTTTTTAATCGAAACTTTGTTGCTGCAGAGTCTACCTAAATTGGCACTTCGGGTGCTGCAACTTAATAATCCGTCTATTAATTCATTGCTTGAGATTAAAACTCTGCTAGCCAATAATCTGATCAGTGACGCATTTAAAATCCAGCGCAACAAGAACGATATAAACCTGCTGAATTACTTTTATAAATTCCTATTTAACAATTGTAAATGGGAATTGTTGTTAGATTATGCGCTCAATGATACCGAAATAAAGGTGCTATCTAGTTTTCTGAACAATATCAATTCGAATCAGTCAGAAAATTTTCACATCATCTTCCTGTTGCAACGCGCCAAATACATAGACGCCATAAAATTGCTAAACAAAATAAAAAAGTTAAACAGCAGCACGAATTTAAATATGAACAATACGAATTTAATATTGACTGCTTATAATATGACGCTAACTCCGGCCATCAAAAACCTTACTAAATCATATTTCAATTTCGAGAGCGAATACAAACTTCATAAGGAAGTGAACGGAACAACCGAGTCACCGTTTAGTAAGCAATTGATCGAGAATCCGGTAAATTCATCATTTAATCTACACAAAATCGTGTTCAATTCTATCAAATACTGTCGGAATGGCGGACCCGATCGAGCCCAATCTGAACGTATCCCATTTTTAGAAAATCCATATATAAGTCGAAGCGCTAATGATAGCCAAACGAGTAATCACACGGCTACAATTGTGCCCAAAGTTATAAATTCGGCCGATTACGGTAAACGACGTAGCGATCCTGAACTACAAGAATCGGTAGAATTTATTCAGCCCAAAAAGAAAGTGATGACAGACACGGATTTTAAAATTAAGACTCTTAAAGACTTTAAACAAACACGAAAATATGATTTCTCACAGTCGTATAGTAAGCTGATGGAAAATAAACGAAATAAAATGACGATAAGTGATTACACTTTCCTTTCGAAATTATCATCGGTAGACACTCCTTCAACCGTAGATGAATCAGAGGTGGAAAATACCATTATTGCACCTCGGGTTGTATTTAAAACAACCGACGATGAATTTTTCTCGCCGGAGAAACCAAAAATCACAGCCGAGGAATGGAATAGCCAAATTGATATGTCTATGGAGATTGATGAGTTCGATCACAGCGAAGAACCGATTAGGCAAAAGGAAATTGAAGTTGTTATTAATACAAACGATCCGCTAGTTCCAGAAGAAAAAGTTACTCCAGAAATGTGGAATGAGTCAATCAATCGTACTCCTATCGGTAATCTAGATGAAATGCCTCAGAAAACTATTGATCGGCAATTGAAACGAACTGCAGAAATAAAACCTATCCCAGAAATAGAGAATCCGAAAATCGTTAATCTACCGATTAAATCGATAGATCCGCCAGTGGTCCAAATTCCAGAAGAAAAAATTACACCGGAAATGTGGAATCAAGGAATTGCTCCTGATACTGTTGAAAAATCAAGTACAATATCGCGTAAAGCTTATGATCGACCATCAAAACGTCGGGCATTGCGCAGCATGTCTAAAACACCAGAAAGNATGTCTAAAACACCAGAAAGGTCATTCCGACGGTCGCGTACAAAGACTCCCGAACTGCTTACGCCGTCACGAAAATCAAAACGTCTTCTCGAAAAAATACCAACTGTAATCCCGGAGCCCGTGCTTGAAGAAAAAACGGAAGCGAAATCAATTGAAATCCCCGCCATTGTAATCGAGGACTATTCATCATCTAATATCACAAAAACTGTAGAATTTCAACATATTATGGAGTCATCGATTGTTAGTGAAATTATTTCTGAACCAAAACGCCAAACCGTTTTGGACGACACCGAAAAATCAGAGTTCCAAATACAAGATGAGGACAGCAAACAAGTATCTTCTTCGGATAGTTCCGAAATAGTACCAATTAAGCGAACTCCTGTTTTAAAAGATTCTGATGTGTCCCAAATTATCGAGGACTCCTCGAATGAAAGCGGCGATTTAGAGATTACGTATCACAAAGAAAACTTATTTACTGATTCATTCGTCGACGATGAAATCGTATTTGATGATGAAGAGGTAGGAGATTTTTCTCCTTCGTCACCGTCTGTATCCGATTATGGTGAATCTGTTGATATTGAAGTCGATGATGGGCCAGAAATTAATTACGAAGATGATATTGAAGAAGTTTCAGAAGAAGAGGAAATTGACTCTGAACCAGATTATCCTGATCGTGACGAAGTGATCAATATAACAAGCAGTAGTAGTAGTAGTAATAATAGTTTAGAAGAAGCCAGTAACGATCTCGAAATAGGGAACGATTTAAACCGCGATTATAATGAAGCCGACGAGCAATATGTAGGCGACAACAAAACAGATGACGAAAAAATCATATTCGAATCCCAAGAGCTACCCACCGAACCTCAGATTACGGTAGATGTATCAAATATAATATACGGGGATATGGAAATCGATGTACCAATAAATGATACTGTGGAGGACGTCGACATCAATAACGCAGTATTGTTTGAATCGGAAAGTCCCGAAATTTCAGTCCAAATCCAAGAAGTTGAAACTACTGCAATAGTTGAATCAAAGGAACCAATGAACGCCTCCATGGTGATAACGGTACCTGATGAGTTAGAACACACTGACCTAAATATAACGGAAAATGCGCTAAATGACGCTGTGATTATAACCGAAGTCGATACGATAATTGATGATAAAACGGAAGTAGAACCTAATATCACCGCCACTATTCCGACAATCGTGATAGATGAATCATTGTTAAATCAAGGCATGATTATGGATGACACGGTGGGTGGGAAGTCGAGGTCGACAACTATTATAGAACCCGAAACTAACGTTACAACCGCGATTATTGATGATGCGGTGAATGAGAATACAAAATCAACAACTATTGTAGAACCCGAAACTGTAGACTTGTCTGAACTGAAACAGAGTGAAAATATAAAATCTGTGGTAAAAAGGTCATTTGCCGGTATTGGTGATAAAGCAGAAGTGGAAACAACCGTTCCTACAACTGGTCCAATAACAGGTGAGGATTCGGCACTATTGAATCAAGCAATGATTGTCGATGAGACGATAATTGGTGCTAAATCAACATTTGTTGCAGAATCCGAAGATAATGCAATGACTGGAGATATATCGGAACTGAGACCGAGTGAAACGTCTACGGCAGATGAAAGTACAATTGTCGATGTAAAAGATGATTCGAATACGTTAAATGAAGCTCTAATCATGGTGGATGAGGATGTCACTGATATTATAGATGCCGAGCCAATGCATGTTAATAAAGCGCCGGAGGCATCCTCCAAAAAGTCAATTGATACAGAAACTGACAAGCGCGGCAGTCCTTATTTATTCCGTAAAACACGTGCCGCTTCAGTCGAACCTGAAACTAGCACATCAAAGCGGTCGGTACGTGGATCTTCGGTGCCCAAATCAGTTATGCCACTCGACGGTGATAGGATTAACTCACCAATGCTACGGAAACGCAGATCCTTTTCAACCGATTCTCACACACCTAAAAAGTCAATCCACATTACGAAGGCGGATATGGAAATAATATTGGAAAGTCAAACACTTCCTTCCACTGTCAATACTCCGATTAAAGCTATTTTAGTTGAAAAGCTACGTAACACACCAACACGTCGGAAGAGTGTTACGGTTGAACAAACCGAAACACCAACAACACCAGCTCGAATAACAAGACGATCATCGATAAATATTGAAGCTGAAGGTACGCCTATAAAATTAGAAGAAATGGTAACTCCGACACGGAGCCGTAAACGATCCAACAGTATTGATAATGAAAGTGTATCGTCTAAGGTTTCAGAAACGGGCTCGACTAAATTAGCCCGTAAAACGAATAAAACTTCGACTCCGGATAGTGAAACACATGAAAGCCCAATGGATCAATCTGAATCGGTTGATTATACTTCAAATCGTCGTCTAACCCGTCACCAATTGGCCGTTATGGAAAAAATGGAGGAAAAGCGAATTGGTGTACCAATTATCCCATTAGTTAGTGAGTCCGACACCAACATAGCATCGCCAACCGGTAAATCATCAAAAAGAACTCGGTCCAAAGCACAAAAGGAAAATGATAGCGCGAACAATAGCGATAATGAATCAATAGCTTCAACAGGCTCGAGTATAACATCAAAGGCTTCGTCACTGCGTTCGCGAGGCTCACGCACGAGTCAAAGTAATAAGACGAGTAATAAAGGTAAAAAGGCAAANNGTAAAAAGGAAAAGAAAACACCGGAATTATCTGTAACACCCGACAAACCACTCCCCACAATCGATGAAGATTCTGAAAATGAAGATAGTGCATCAGGGCGTAGGTTGCGGGTTAGGTCGCAGGTTAAAAAATAATAACTTTAAATTTGTCTTTGTTTTATAATAAAATTGTTTTTGTTTTTGAACAAAGCGTTGTTTCTCTGTTAACCTAATCCAAATCAAATTTCCCAGCAAATGAAAATAATTTATTTGTTACAATTTAAATATTTTGCAATTCAAACACGATAGGCAATTGAAACTTCAAAGAATTTAGTGGGGTCCCAACATATCTTGTGGTCGTACCCATTCATCAAATTGTTCTGAAGTTAGATAACCTAATTTCAATGCAGCTTCTTTAAGGTTGGTTCCTTCTTTATGCGCGGTTTTAGCAATTTTGGCTGCTTTATCGTATCCAATATGCTCGTTCAAGGCAGTAACTAACATCAATGATTCACTCATCAGTTTTGCAATACGGTCCAGATTAGGCACGATTCCTTCGACGCAATTGTGTGAGAATGTTTTTGATCCATCAGCTGAAAATACAAGAGACATAAATTAGATTTAGGTTTGTGGAATACGCTATAAATATTATTTTACCCAAAAGACGAATTGAGCGTAAAACATTTGAAACAATTAACGGTTTGAATACGTTTAACTCAAAATGACCGCTCATACCGCCTACAGTAACGGCTACATGATTTCCCATGACCTGGGCACATACCATTGTCAATGATTCGCATTGTGTTGGATTAACTTTGCCAGGCATAATTGAGCTGCCCGGTTCGTTTTCAGGTAAACTTAATTCACCCAAGCCGCTACGAGGGCCAGATGCCAAAAATCGAATATCATTAGCAATTTTGAATAAACTGCATGCAATCGTGTTGAGTGCTCCAGAAACCTCTACCATTGCATCACGGGCGGCTAAAGCCTCGAACTTGTTTGGTGCAGACACAAATGGAAGTCCGGTAAGTTCTGCAATCTTCGCTGATGTTTTTTCGGCAAAACCTTTTCGTGTAT